>CM073773.1:111536326-111581326 GCA_037158775.1 Hetaerina titia | reverse complement strand
ACAGATTACATTGACCGACCGTTTTATCTAATTACGTTTATAAATGAGCAGCAATCATTAGCGTGTCCTGCTGACCCATGTTTCTAGCCTCTCTTTTGTCTGTTAAGTCGCCGTTTCTTTCCTCCAACCCATCTCTCCGAATGGAGTTGTCTCCAAGTTTCTGGGTAAGATTATTTAAACAGTCGGAGGAATTTATGCTGAACGATTTCCCATTTATCTAAAATACAACGAACCCAGTGCCAGTCACAACCTTGTGTCCATTTTGTAAATCCAAAAAGCCTAAAAAACACGTAATCAGTTCATTCATTTGTCAGTCAATCTGTCTTCCCATCTGCGTGCTGTTACCCACGCGATACAAGTGGTAATATCTTTCGGGATATTTAAGAAAGCTCTAAGGATAAGATCACAAGCGTAGAATGATTGGAATGAAGAGAAGGAGAATGGAGGATAGGCCACAGAATAGAAATAAATAAACTGTTACACTTTAATATACATACCATTAAATATGATACTGTCGAAATGCAGTTAAAGAATGATATCTCAAGGTAATGACCGCGGAAAGCTCACGAATGCGGCACGCCATTTAGCACTGACCCTTCGGGAAACTGTAATAAGTTAAAAGAGTATAAGAGCCCAATACGATGCCATAAAAAATTATCAACTATGAATAAAAACAGTAGATTAGAACTAAATATAAAAACATGAGAGTCTGTAAGTCAGAGGAGCTATTGTTGGTACTAAAAAATAATTGCAACAGGAAACGAACAGAAAATGAAATTATAGTATTCAAGAGTTTCTCTTTATTCGTTACGGGAAAATATTTCCCTATTACAAATGTTAGCACTAGATATAATTATAAGTGATACAAAATATTTATAATTACGTACATTTAAGAAAAAAGAGCAGTGCAAAATAAATACGGACAAAACAGTTACATCACTTATTTACACTTAATAACTTCCATTGCACTTTTTTAAGCTTGCAAATTTGGTTAAAATGCATTAAAAAATAACGATAAATCCTTGAAAAATCAAAGCACCACACTAAACGGGGTTAATTAGATGAATTATAGCTGATGGCTTGAATTACATTTTGCGATAATCGGTAATAGTCTCATGATTTTTAATAGTGGCAAATGACGAGTAGAATTTTGGGACAAATAAGGAACATAAAATTTATTATTTTTGGTTACTCTGACATTATGCAAAATTTTAGTTTTCCAGTTGGTAGTTATGCTAAGGAGAGTTGAATGCTATGAATTAACCCATGGAAACTCTTCTTTCGAGGTTTTCATTGATCATTTAGTGGTGTCATCTAGCACCACAGCCTTCTTTCATTCCAGTTCCCTAAAAGTTCTATTTAGCAATTACGTTGTAAAAAGTCTCACCCCAAAGTGGTATGACTTATTTTTCGGCGGCGGAGGTTTCTCTAATAGGATTCGAGGGAGGAGAGTCTCATTGAAGCCCGGTTGAAATTGATTCCCAACATTTGGGGAGTGCTGATCGTTCGTTTGCGAAACCTCTATAACGTGACATCGTAACGCTCCGTTATCAAACGGATACTGGAACAGCGCTACGCTTTCAAATTTTGTATGAAACTAGGCAAAATCTGGGAATCACTCACGGAGCGAACGTTAAATTACAAATTAAAGCTCTTGCATATGAATTGGAAGGTCTCGTTAGCAGCGATGTTGAAAATGTGCTATATTACTCCCGTCGTACGGTAGGAGATATCACACGAACGAAATTAGAGAGATTAAGTCTAGAACAGAAAGATTTAAGATGTCATTTTTTCCACGAACGATAGGGGATGATAATAACATTTTCCGACCACGGTAGGGTCATGTTCGGGTAAAATTAGTCTGGTGTGTATTCACCACCCGTCACACATCCTAGCGGAGGCTTGCAGGGTATACACAAATAAAATAAAAATAAAACAAGATTTTTGTTAACAAGTCGGCTGTTAACGTTTCCCTATGGTGGTAAATGGGAAGCCTTTTGAAGAATCGTGATGAGGCAGGAAGGATATTTTGAAGGACTGTTAACCGTGTCCTGTCTTCATAATTTGGGTGGCTTTCAATTTGGGAGGAGCGTGGGTATCAGTTGTTGAGGAAAATACTTGTACGGCGCAGAAAAATTTGCCACGATTACCTCGGCATGAGAAGATAATAGGTAGCAGTTGCTAGGGGGATTGGGGGAGCGGCCGACACCTGAGATAATTTCCGGGTATTTAATATGCATTTGTGGCTTAAAAGTGAGAGCCGCGTTTTGTATTCGACCCGACGAAACTCGATACTTGACGACTAATTCCAAAGTCATCAACTCCGTCTTCTGCTATGCAAGCCAGTCTCGAAGGTCGTTGATCTTCAATTCCATGGCGTTCGCCGTTGACATTAAACGATTCACTCACACTCAGGTAGTTCCAACGTAACGAAGTACTTCTCTCGAGAGCATTCAATTCAAGTAAGGTTGGGAGAGGTAGAGGTCGTGTGCATCGGTCACCTAGACCGAGCAGACATGCACAAACTCAAAACAGCCAATTCTGAAGAACTGCGGCCTTCGGAGGAGAAAATCAACAGATACAAGTGAGAATTTTTAAACAAGGGCGTATTAGCAGTATTGGATGTGGTTCGTCTTTTCTCCTTAGGGTGGAAGAATAAACATTTGCTACTTGCGCATTCCGATGTTTTTCTTAGCCTCGTCGGTTACAGCGTTTTTTTCACATAAAAAATATCCTCGACCAACGTTAAAAGTGAATACGTTTCTGTGTCCTAGGAGTGCTTGTCCAAGAATGATTTCTAATTTATTTTTTCAAAGCATGGAAAATGTCTACATGCAATATCGTCTGTAAGTCATACGTTTATGTCAGTAAAAGTAGAGAGATTAAGTGTAGAACAGGAAAAAAATACTCCCTTCTCTCATACAGCGATTCTTGCCTGGCTCAATTGCGAGTTCCTGTCAATAATTAATAATGAGATGAAGCGTTGAACAGATAGATTTATGATGTCATCTTTTCCACGAAAGATAGGGGATCATAATAACATTGTCCTACCGCGGTAGGGTCATATTCGGGTAAAATTATTCTTGTGAGTATTCACCCCCTGCCACACACCCTAGAGGTGGCCTTCAGATTTATAAATAAATAAAATAAAAATAAAACAAGATTTTTGTTAACAGGTCAACTGTAAGCGTGTCCCTATCATGGTAAATGGGACTTTCAGATAAGTTACACATAAAAAAAACCATAAACCCAGTATTCAACCCAAAGGTCGGTTTGGTAGACGATGGTAGAGTTCACCCAATACTAAGCCCGACGGCATGTAAAATTCATACATTAACAGAGTATTAAGGGGGGCCAGTTCCTTTCCCTGTGCCGGTTAAGGTTGCCCAGGAAGATCTGGTACCCAAAAAATCAAATAGCTACCACTTTGGTGGAGCAGCAGGTGCCCAGAGTGACTTTGAATTGAACCCAGAACCCTCCAGTCAGTAGTCCTCTAGCTAGTAGCTCTACCCCCTGGACTACCGCGACCCACATATATAAATATGATATATGTATAAAAAAATACATATAAATACATATATATACATACACACACATTTCTATAAATATGCATTTTTATGTGTACATTCAAACATGAAGTCCCGCCATACGGCAAACAAATACTCCGAACTCTGTTCTGTTCCTTCCTCCTCTTGAGGAAGATGGGTAGTCCACCGAGAATTCAAGACCCAGTGAGTTCCTCTTTTATATGTGTTTCTATGTTTGTGTTAATCTAGTAGTGTTAATTCCATTTACCTTATTGTTCACGTCTGTGAGATTGTCACAAAAGTGTTAATAGAGAGTTCCATGTCAAAGATATATATATAGAATTAACCTAAGCGAAAATCTCACGGATGTGAATAATAATGTATATCAAGTTGGCACTAATGGACAAAGACAGAGAAACACAAAAACACACAAAAAGAAAAGAAACACACTCGTTCTTGAATGCTTGGTAGCCAAAGCCACCTTTCTCAAGGAAGGAACTCTTTACTTTTTTCTCTTCCTTATGATAGGTGGTTTGATACATACAGGTTTTTTTCAAACCTGTATATATCATATGTATATACATTCAAGCTTGAAAATCCCGCCATATGGCGCACAAATATTCATTCAAACAGAAATAGGTATAAGGAAAGGGGATAGGAAAACACATAAAAGGCGAACACAGGACATGTGGGGAAGGCGGTTTTTGAGCAGATCACGAAAGTAAAAATATTTTTATATATATATATATATATATATATATATATATATATATATATATATATATATATATATATATATATATATAATTTTTTATAAAGTCTAATTTTAATGAATGCATCATTCATTAACAGTGTACATATCCAGTTGTCTTATGGCTGTTTCTCAAAATGAAAAATGCTTCCCATGAAGCGGTTTCTTGACACAGTGTAAGAGGAAACAGTCAATTTTGTGGACTTTAGGGAGGATGGTGATCACACCTAACATTGTTTTTTATGAGATATTCAACAATGATACTTGGGAATCAAAAAGAGGCTCTAAAGAATAATTCAGAGCATTTTCCCAGGGAATGGGATGTTGAAGACTATTATAGAGGGGAGAATATTAAACAGAGGGGAAGCAAGGGAGAGGGAACTGAACAGACTTCAATTTAGGATGAAACTAAGCAAGGGAGGAAGTATGGCAGAGCTTAAGAATGAGTTATTGTAACATATAAGTTCATTGTATAGAGTTTTAGGATATACTTCATGTGATGCTAGTCGGGGCTCGGGAATCCAGTAGTTAGTTAATGCCAGGGTCCATAAAAATAAACCGGAAGCTGGTGAACTACTACTCATAACAAGCTTAACAAAAGGTTTCATCTTCAACTGTCATCCCCCTCACGGAAAAAATAATCTCAAATTCCTTTGAGATGGCATTCAAACAAGAATGAAGAGTAATGGGATGGAATCAAGAAGCATTGTAAGGTTTGGGTGGGATTGAACAATAACTAAGCAAACCCACAAGGTGAACCCCCCTTACGGAAATCATCAGTTCTTGGTAATTATTCACCATGTATCTCACGTTTGAGTGCATCAACACACCCACTACAGCATTGATTCTTCAACATTGGCTCATATCGAGGGCCATTTCAAAGAGTGAAAGCATAATACATATGATACAATTACATCAGTAATTAAAATGGATGTTATATAATACAAGAATAATAAATTTGCTTCTTGGAGAAACATATGATATCACTATTGTAATCACAGGTAAATCAGTGGCAAATGTTGTACAATAGGTATTACCAACCTCTGTACTTTCAAAAGAGATGCCCTTTTCTTTTGTTTTAACCTGAGTAATTGCATTTATTAAATATCACTAACAAATATTAAAAACTTGATAATGCAAAAGCCAAACAATGAAATAAGACTTGATAAATACATAGTTAAATAAACTCTGGCAGTTCTGAAGTTAAAATATTCCTCTGTATGTAATGCGGGGCAGAAAAGATGGATGAAAGGCATATTGAGCGGTAGTGGAATGTTGAAGAAGATAATAGAGGGGAGAATGTTGGGAAAACGAGGAAAGGGCAGGAACAGGATAGGGATGTTGGACCGGATGAAGGGAGGAAAGAAGTACACAGAGATGAAGAGGGACCTGATGTAGATTAGGTTGCTGGATTGGGTTTTGTTTGGAGTTACAAAATGTTATTTGATAGTTATTCCCATCCAAAAACCTACCTTAACCGGTAGATTACCTAATAATAATAATGTTATGCGGATCACCTGTTTATTTTCACTAAAATACTACTTTTGAAATTAAATATTCATTATTTTAGATTGACATGCAGTAAATTCTTCAAGTAATAAGAATTTCAAATCTTTATCACAGAATAACAATTAAGCCTAACTCCTTAATAATAAATTATAAAAAATTAAAGCCAAAAAGAAAATGACAGTGAAAAATAACAAGATATGGGGATGAATTATTGCTTTTCTGTGATTGTTAGGAATTAATTGAATTTTCACTCCTCAATTCCCTCAAATAACTATGCCATTTGCCATTTATAAATGAAAATCATTTACAAGATGTCAAACATGTCCTCTGTGATCTATTGAACTCTGAAAAGGATGCATGGAGCAATAATATTGGTATTTTAATGATCTACAAAACAATAGCCTTATGAAAATTGCATATTTGGCAAATACGGTATTGTGTAACATTTAATTAAAAAACAGGGTTCCCAAAATATCTCGAGACAAAATTAATTGAAAAAAGTGGCTACTTTTGCAAAATATATAATTCGCCTTTTTGGAGTTGATTTCAACTCAAAGTTAGTGGTGACACTATTTAATTGTGCAATTGGAATGGAAGCAAAAATAAGGATTGGATTGTTTGGGCCAAGAGGAGATATTGTATAATACCTGGACAATCCAACTGAAAACATGATTGCTGTAGTGAGCCAACTGCAGCCAAGTAACGTTGTCACGCTCGGCGCCCTATATCCTATCCTAGGTCATGCACATTGATTTTTCCGTACGCAGGTAAATGGAGGGAGTACTATTCATTGTATTGCATCAATTTTATGGAGATTAATATACTGGTTTAAGAGATTTAATCGTTAACTTTGTACAACTATGTGTGATCATACAAGATTGTGTTTGCATTATTGCACTGTATCGGCCGAGCCGGATACGTGGACAAACTTCAGTTGACTAAACATAAGAACTTCATTACACATATATCATGAATCACCAATATGTAGGTTTTTTTAATACGCTTCCAGTTTCTAAATGCGCACCGTATTTACTGAGAAAGTACTGCGCCTCATTAATTTTCAAAGTAATACTAAGTGATGTAACATCTCTGAAGATCCTATGGTGCAATATTGAGCGTCATTATGTTGTTTACCCCATCATGATGGGCAATAAAATACAGGATCCTAATCTAATCCCAAGTAGAGACCTTATGTATACACCGCCTAGGAAATTTTCATGGAATTTTATGTCCCGTTCTCAAGACAAGGCTATATTTTCATATATTCTACAGAGAATTTCAAAAGTTCTAATCTATAGATTTCGCTTACCTTAAAGAGAAAATACTTTCACTCTTGTACTGTAATTATACTTGCTGAATGCTCTGGAACGGTCGGTGAGTAAGCAAACTAGGTCTTTTGCCTTCTATACCTATTTCTCCTTTTAGTTAATCAACACCTAATTGCTTGTACGAACAACTCGGCCGTCGTCTGTTTACCATCTGCTAGAGTTGAAACATTTGGATGAGTAAAAAATTGACGAGAAACGATATTCCAAGTAGACATTTTCGATACTTTGAGAAAATAAATTAGAAGTCATTCCTGGACAAGCACTCCTAGGGCACATAAACGTATTCACTTTTAACGTTGGTCGAGGATATTTCATCTGAAAAAAACGCTATAACCGACGAGGCTAAGAAAAACATCGGAATGCGCAAGTAGCAAATGTTTATTCTTCCACCCTAAGGAGAAAATACGAACCACATCCAATACTGCTAATACGCCCTAGTTTAAAAATTCTAACTTGTATCTGTCGATTTTCTCCTCCGAAGGCCGCAGTTCTTCAGAATTGGCTGTTTTGAGTTTGTGCATGTCTGCTCGTTCTAGGTGACCGAAGCACACGACCTCTACCTTTCCCAACCTTACTTCTCGAGAGAAGTACTTCGTTACGAAAATCCTTTTATCGTACACACATGCAAATACATATACCATCATCTAACAAATAATTGCACCTTGGGATGCAGTAAGAAATTTATCCAATAACATGCAGGCTAGAATTTGTAAAGTAAGAAGTCGAAAACTTTAGGTTGCAGATTAGCCTCCTATCCCTCAAATCTATTCCTATTTCTGTAATATATTCATTATTTTACCCAATTTTCTCCTTGAAATCTATTAAGCAAATACATGCATTGTTCTCTCTGTTCGTCTCTGTTAGTGACCTCATTACTAGCTTACCGACGCGCATGCCCCTTCCTGAAACAAGCTCATCATTCTCCAAAGTAATCATTTGATCTTCTCTGTTTGCTGTACAACTCACCAAGTTTACGCCTCCACAGTAGTTTTCCAAATCGTAGGAACTGCACTAATCAATGATTTCACTATGTTGGTTTTTCTAGAAAAAATATTTATTCAAAATTTATTACATAATATTCCCTAAAGGGGGATTTTCTTGCCGTACATCTAAAATACAATATTTATAGGCACAATTGCTCATTTTTAATGAACATGGGTAAAAAAAAACTATAGTTACTGAAATCACAATAGTGAGACATCAAAAGTCACGCCTCTTGAGGCATCTTGAGGACCAGTTAATCTTCGAAGTGATGTGATGGGCATGCCTTCCAATGAAATAAATAGTTTGCAACTGAGCATAACACCTCAGTTGATATATATTTAAATATCCCTGGCTGGAATGCACTTCGAATGGCCGATTGTTAAGTGCAGGGGCATTCCTCCAGGTTCTTTCCAAAGTTAATCAAAGCGAGAGAGGTGGTTGGCATGAATGCGTTGTACCATGCCTATGTCCACGGCACATCCTGGATTGCATATACACATACAAGGTCCTCAATTTCGACCCCCATCACCATCCAGGACACAATGCACAGACGTGCTGTTATCCTCTTGCTTACACTGGTTCATCTAGCGTCATGCATTTCTTGTGCTCAGGGGATCTGTCACCTTGCCGGCCATCAGAGCCACGCGAGTGCTTGTGTCGACCACGAAGAAGAGGAATGGCCTCGTTGCCATGAAGTGTCCTTGAACCCTGGGCTCCTCGCCCTGCCCACCCCAATACCTTGGGGCATTTCCTATAGGGCAAGAAATAAGGAAATATAGTTCACTGCTGCATTGAAATAAAGCAAGTCACGTTTTACAAAATATCAGGAGATAAATGCACCTTTTGGTTTTAAATAAGGGTAGACTCGACTTTTGAGGTGCAGGTCTGCAGAAGAATGGGTGGGAAAGGAAAATGAAAAAGAGGGATGAAGTTGTAAGCATGGTGAGAGGGGAGGAGAGAAAGAGAGAGATAAGGATGTCAGGAGAAATTCTAAGAAAGTGGGACAATTGGATTCAGGATGTTGTACTGAGAAAGTCAATGGGATGGCAAAGGCCATAATAAATAAGAGGGAATAATTCCAGGGAAGCAATCAAGGTAGAGGGAGATGGACAGAGCTGGCATTTTAGATGAAACTAAGCAAGGGAGGATGTATGGCAGAGTTTAAGAATGACTTATTGTAACATATGTATATGTTTATACTATGGAGTTTGGGATATACTTCATGTGATGCTAGTTGGGACTTGGGAATCCAGTTGTTAGTCAATGCCAGGGTCCATAAAAATATATTGGAAGCTAGTGAACTAATGCTAATATTGAGCAAAATGAAAAGCATTCATCTTCAATTGTCATCCCTCTCATGGAAAACATTTTCTAAAATTCCATTGAGATGGTATTTTGATCAAGAATGGGGAATTATGGGATGGAATCAAGAAGTATGATAAGGTTTGCATGGGATTGAACAGTTATAAAGCCCAAGGTGAATCCCTCTTTACAGATCTCGAGTCCCTGGTAAATACATGGAAAAATCAAATTGATAATGTGAGATTTTCACCATTTAGATGAGTATTCTGTCTGCTATGACATACTTAGAGATTTGAATGGAAAGCAATTTGCATCAGAAATTGGGGAAAATAAGTAAATTCAACCAGTTTAACAGTGTTTTACTTTTCTTTTTTATAGTGTATAGGCACCACTTTGGAAAACATTTCTGGAAAATTTCCCATCTAAATCAAATCATCTCCCGAATCATGTAGTTTCACTTACTCTTGTTCTGATTAGCTTGAGTGTTGAAGTTTTCTTGTTGGGACCAGTCTTGCTGTTCTCTCGGAGGTCCATGATCCTCCTGCTTACTTCTGGACCCTGTTACTTCTCCCCCAAATAAGCCGTTCACGTCAATAGCTACGCTCACTGTCTGCTCAACTCCTCTAACCCACATATTCGTGTCATTTGACATGCCTGAGAGATCCGCTGTTTTTACATCAAATACATCTTTTACTCCAATCTGGAAGGGATAGACATGAGTTGATTAACTGTTAGTAGTAATGATTGCTGCCACATGTATATATATATATATATATATATATATAGAGAGAGAGAGAGAGAGAGAGAAATATAAATTAAAAATTAACATAAATGTGTAACGTAGTGAATAAAAATATTTTGTACCCTTTGTAAAGATGGAGTCAAATCCAGCAACCCCCTTATCAGAAAGGGAGGAAGTGTGGCTGCCACCCAACATGGCTGCACGCTGCTAACAATCTCCCTCAAAGGCACTGAACGTAAATCATCAATCAGTCTGAGCAGAAGACCGTCCTGGTGGTCATTCTGGTGCTGGAAGGGATAACTTCTCTTTCGTCTCACAGGTCTCCAACCTCCATTCCCTCCATTGCTTTCACCCACCGGCAGAATCAGTAGTAATTTATACCTTTCGTCCTAGTTTAAGTGAAGTAGAAATTAAAAAATAAGGGTTGCAGATTTGCAATTTGTTCTTTAATGGCAGTCACAATGCTTTGAATCAACCTGGAAAAATTGAAGTTACAGTTCTTACCATAAAATTCGAAAAAAAACTAGTCTTTGGCCAAAAAGGTCGATTTGATTGGAGAGGCTATACAATTCATACTTACTGATTTCAACATATAATATTGGACTTAAGAGAGGGTGAATTGGGACGTTGCCAAGTGCTTAATCAGCATTCATAGAGAAAAGAAAGAAAGAAAGTGACATAATGAGAACTCTTTAAATACACATGGCAACACTGGATTTGAAGTCTTCATCATGAAAATTCTCCCTGCCTCCACAGAGCGTGCATGCATTCATAATGAGTTTTATGAACTCATTATGAGATTCAAAATGCCATTTTGATAGTAGTTTAGTGCTAATTCCTCTGACATGGGAAATTCATTGAAGAAGAACTATTATCTCTCACTGTTCTTCCTGTGGTTTTCCAAGGTTCCAGTCGCCACTAATCACATAAAATTACTTTAGTTTGCAGCTTTTGCAGAGGTAACAACCAGATTCGAACCTAGGTCAGCAATCAAATGCGACATCCACTAGTCTATCTTTCTTCCCTTTATGCATAGACCAAAGATAAACTACAGTAATTAACCAAAACAATAATACCGATTCTCTGGAACAAGGGGCAATGGTAAATTCTTCTCAGTATAGACTCTAAATGTTAGGAAAAATGTATTATCCTTCATGATATGTTAAAAAATAAATATATGATTTTGAAACTTATGAATTGTACTTGAATGTACTTTTTGCCCTGTCTAGCTATTTGTTTTTGTTTGTGATTTACAAGCATGTGTGCATTAGTTTTCAGCCTAACCTCGTACTAATAAAAATGAAGCTTGAGTTTCAAAAGAAGTCCAAATAAAAGTCATGCAACCACAGGCTGACTATGAGAGCTGACTAAATGACTCCAGATTCAATACTGCGTTATGCCCAAGGGAAAAGTCACCGTCATTCTGCTTAGGTATCTTTGGATCTGATCACAGTATCTGGGAATCACTAGTGATTCCTACCTGGAACACCTTACTTCATGAACAAATTGGATCCCCTATTACCCAGAAGGATATTTCTCCCCTCTTCTGTAATATCAACTTCTTCATTGATGGCTACTGGTAGTGGTAGTGGAATGTTGTATAGTAATCAATGAACTTATTGGAAATGAAAAATTGTAAACCTCCACTCGCTTAATTAAATTAACTCTTGAAAACATAAAGGAAATATTAAATGGCCCATCTGGGTGCTATACGTATTGTTCACTTTGGAGAAATTATACATGGCATGGAAGGGAGTAGAAGATTCAGAATTCATTGGTGCGTCATGTACGAGGATAATTCAAAATGTTCTCGGAATGGAATGGAATTAATGGCTTATTTCAGTGAAACTTTATTTTTTAATGTAGTCTCCCTGTACACTAACTCACTTGGTCCAGCGATGTTCTAATATCTTGATCCCAACTCAAAAATTATATTCCTTCAGACCTGCAAAATACCTGTCTACTTTGACTGTTAGTTCTTTGTTTGATGAAAATATCCGTTTACCGAGGAAAATATTTAGCTTGGGGAAAAGATGGTAATCTGATGGAGCCAATTCAGGAGAATAAGGTGGGTGTGGCAGTAATTCATATCTTAGTTCACGTATTTTTACCATCACACCAACACTTGCGTGTGGGTGTGCATTGTCTTGATGAAATATGACTTTCTCCCTTGCTAAACCTGGCTTTTTTTCATGTATCTTTTGCTATGCTTGGTCCAGGATGTCAGCATAGTATTTTTCAGTAATTGTTGGTCCGAAATGTTTCGTGAAATGCTTTCACATCCCAGAAAACTAAAGCCACGACCTTTCCGACCCACCAATTACCTTTGCTTTTTGATGGTGGTGAATCAACATGTTTCCACTGCTTTGACTTCTGGTTTGCTTCTGGGGTACAGAAGTGGACCGAAATTTCATCTGTAGTCACAAACTGGTGCAGAAAATCTTGTTGGTTGCTCTTAAAATGAGTCAAATATTGTTCGGAAATTTCCCTTCTGATATATTTGTGATCCTATGTCAAGAGTAGTGGCACCCATCTAGCTGATAATTTTCTCCTCTGTTAAAATGTGATACTCCCATTCATAGTACATTCCTATAGGTTTAGCGTTTCTCGCACTTTCAGTTGGCGATCCTCCATGACCATTTTATGTAACTTTGCAATAATTTCTGGGGTACTGGCACATTTTGGCTGACCTCTACATGGATCATCATCCAAACTTACACACATTTGTCCACTTGGCAACAGTTGAATATGAAGGAACAGAGTCTCCCAGAGTGTTTTGAAAGTCTTTAAGAATTTCCTTTGCTTTCATACCTTTCTTTACAAAGTATTTAATCACTGCTCAAATCTCAATTTATTCCATCTTTGAAAATTACTAGACAGGAACCATAACAGAGAGGTGTCCACACCACAGATCTCTTCCCAGAGCACTGATGCATTACATGTTTAATCATAAAGTATTACCTATTACTAAGCAAGAAACTCATTGTGCCAGTGCTGACTCTGAGAATCTTTCAAACTACCCTCATCATTCTGATGTTTACTTAGCCCATATTCCTAATGAGATCTATTTGACTATTCAAATGATACCAATAGCACTTAAATTGATTCAGTTTCATTTACCAATACTCACATCAAGGGGTAGCATTAAGGCCTGGGCCTGTAGACGAGAGCTGTATGCAAATGGTAGAAGCCGGACAAGCCTGATCATTGGAACCCATTTAATTCCCGATTCAAATCCCTGGCCTTGATGCACATGGAATGGAGCTAACGGGAGGCCAAACTGTCCCTATGAAAGAATATTTTGCATTAATAATAAATGAACACATGTGAATTAAGTAAAAACTGAAACTTTAGAGTTGATGGGTGTCTTTGTGAGATTTCATTTAAATAGTTTCAATGGGTTGTGGTTTTGAAAGTGGGCTGAGCAATTTTTACGTTTAATAATTGTTATTAATATAAAAAGTAAAGGTTACTTTGATTTGCCAAATAATGCTTACCCTTTTGTATACATTTGTAATTTAAAACTTTAGATTTCAAAGTAACAATTTCATGTAATGAATGCATTCTCATGATTTTGTAATAATCATGCATTTTTCATTGGAGGCAAAATTAAATCTTTATCAATCGGTATCTAAGTAGATAAAAGTGGGATATTTTGTCTCTAGGAAAACATGTTGACAGTCTAAAAATTATTTTTATGTCAGGGACCATCTTTGTGTATTTAAAATTTTAAATAATGATTGGCATTATTTTTGTCTTTGAAATATATTAAGAATGTAATAGAATCTGGTATTGATGAATTCATCATCTGATTGGTACCCTGATTAATAATATAAGTTTTTAAGCATAAACTGTGTACGCATTAGGTAAGTACAGTAACAAATTTAGTTGCAGTATATGAATTTTAATTGAGTATGAAATTAATTCAACTTAAAAACTGAATTGAGTAGAAATAACACATTAACCAAAGGTGCCTATTGGAATGGAGGTAGTGTATCCCAACAGCCTCCTGCTAAGAAGGACTCACATTACTCAAAGAGCTTTCATTCTTCCATGAAGTTAACAACTGCTCTAAGGCCTTTACCTGATAATTCTGCCATAATTTATCTAGATCTTGTTCATCCTTACTCAACATCGCATTTCCATGCAAATGGAGCTGTATTTCCTGCTGGAGATCCTCACCTTAATGTAATTCAGGAAAGCATTTCACATTAGTAAATATTTTAATGGGTACAGCCCAACATGATTGAAAATATAACATAACTTAATTCACATCATTGACATAGATTTTAACAATCATTCAACATTATTTTCACAAATAGAAATATCTCAATCTCTATTGAAATTTTAAAGCCACTGTTGCATTTCAGCTGTTTCTTTTTATCGAGTTTCCATTATTTTTCTATAATTCAATTCGATACATTTTTTTACTGTCAAGTCAGCATTTTTTTGCCATTAAAATCAACTTCCCCAATTCATTTTTCAAATGGCCACAGTTTTTTCACAAATTCGATGCACATATGTATTTAATCACTTGCCTCATCATAGGAATGAAACAATTTTTCAAAGTGTGAAAATCATTTGCCTTGAACAGGTTTCTGGTCAAGGAGAATGGTTTTTACATTTAAAAATTGTGGCATTGTGATATGAAGTGGTGGACTACTCCATTTAACATTACTGCCACAGCATCTTCCATATTTTATTTGAATACATGATGGGAATGTAATTTCATGATCTTGTGGTGCTGTCTGTAATTGGGTATTCATACTTTAATTATTTTAATTTTTCTGAATTGGCATGTTACACTGATTTTCACGTCCATGTATACAACAACAGATATGATGAAAAGCTTATTATTTTGGATCCCATATAGAGTATTTACGTATAATGCACCTTTTGATTTTCAATTCAATGTTTTAGAAATTTATTTTATAATTGAAAGTTGATAATTATGTTTGGTAAAAATATCAGGGAAATGCAAACTTTAGGACAGTCTACATTAATCGCATGCATGAATGAAGTGGGTCTAGAGTTATGAAACGAAAATGTATTTACTCTTTGCATACATTCATTTGCATATGATGGGTTGGCTGTATTATTTTTACATCTGCAAAGATTAAATTTTTTTTCTCTTTTATCAATGCACACTATGCTGTCCTTTAAATACAATTTTGCACAAATAATTTCAATGTGAAGCAGGGGGATAGACGTAGATTGGAGGCTTTTGAAATGTGGGTGTGGAGAAGGATGGAGAAGGTGAAATGGACCGAAAGGAAAACAAATGAGGAAGTACTGGAGATGGTGGGTGAGGAGAGGGGTTTGTTGAGAGAAATCCTATGGAGGCAAGAAAAATGGATGAAAGGCGTATTGAGCGGTAGTGGAATGTTGAAGAAGTTAATAGAGGGGAGAATGTTGGGCAAGCGAGGAAAGGGTAGGAACAGGATAGGGATGTTGGATGGGATGAAGGGAGGAAAGAAGTACACAGAGATGAAGAGGGACCTGATGTAGTTTAGGTTGCTGGATTGGGTTTTGTTTGGAGTTACAAAATATTTATTTGATAGTTGTGTCCATCCAAAAACCTACCTTAACCGGTAGATTACCTAATAATAATAATAATTTCAATGTAAAGGAACTAAACTGGTTTGTTGACAGGAGGATACAGCAAAAGAGAATTAAAATAGTGCTTATTGATTGATTAGTGCAAGAATAAATGATGGTCAAGCTAAGTTGTGACTCATCATGCACTTCTCTTAAACACTCACCATTTTCAGAGCGCCTCCTCCTTGTTTTTGGCACCTCCTCAGCACCAGATATTTCACCATTTTCTGGTACTTTGATGGCAGTTTCCTCCATGGCACTCATTGCCTCCGTTGTTGTTTCCATGCCAATGTCACTCGATTCCGTGGTTGCTGTTTCATTCTCCGACATTGTTTCTGGAGTTGGTATCATGGGGTCACTATCGCTGCTCATTGTGCTGGACATTCCTCTCATCTCATCACTCATAGCTGTAGTTGCATCATATTCCGATGTTGTAGTAAGCTTGAGGTTGTCATCATCATTACTGGTATCATCACCATCGTTGGTGGTCATAGGCTCCATTGTTGCATCATCTAGAATGGAGACTAGGGTTGTGGCTTCTTCCATGCCCATTGCTTCTGTGGTTGATGCTGATGACATTGTTGTGGATGATGCCATGGAAGACTTCTCGGTAGTTAACACTGTGTCATTGTCTCTGTTGATATTGCTGCTCTCGGTAAATTTTTCAGGGGATGTCTGCGGCATTGGGGTTGTGCTTGAGATGGCATTTGTTGATACTGACTGAGGGATTTGTGGAGTGCCATCAATTATTGGCAGGTTGGTGATCGGGGTGGCGTCTGTAATGAGTTGTTGAACTTTCTTTGTGGTCATCATTAGGACAAAGGTAGTGGTAATCCCTGAGGTGGTCGTCTTTTCCCTATTCATTGAAGCGAGTGTAGACGAAGATTCAACCTCAGGGCTTGCCTGGTCATCATAGTCAAGCGGGCTGAACATTGTTGGCATCAGGGAGGTCCTCGTTCCAGTGACATCTTCACTGCTCTGTGTTGGGATGGACACTGACAAACTCGGCGTTCCTGCACCATTTGGTTCGCCACTCATCATTTTGCGGGTGACCCTAGTTGAGCTGGTGGAATCAGTAACGTCTGAGAATGCAGCTATCGGTGGGGCATTGAAATCCTGTAGCGTGCTCTCTGGAGGTCGGGGGGGAAGCTTTGGTGGTACCTTTGTCACTGGTTTTGCTGTTGTCACCTGGGCAGGTTTACTGGTGGGCTTAACAGTTGTTTTGCTGGTGCTTGACGTTGATGGCTTCGGAGTGGTTATCTTCAGGCTCTTTGTGGTTTTCGTTGGTTTTGCCGTTGTTGGAGTGGATGCCGTAGGTTTCAGAGGAGAGGGTGGGGGAATGGTTGCCGTGGTTATCATCTCTGGTTTCTTTGTCGTCATTGGGGATGTCACGGTTGCTCTAGTGGAGGTCTCGGTCTTTGACTCCGTAATGGACTCTGTTCCATTTGGTGAGACTGAGGAGGTGCCGTTGACTCCAGGCATTGGTGTGGTGGCAGATGCTGGTTTCTTCATCCACGGAGGGGTGGCCATCTCTCCTCCTCCACCTCCTCCGGACATGGCCGTGTCAGGGTCATATCCATAAAATCGCAGCACTTGCCGGAAGCTGGGCTTAATGTTTGCCTCCGTGGTGTTACCAAAAGTTAGCCCATTGAGATACCCATCGTGGGCAAAATAACTCTGAAATTGAGAGAATAAATGCAGATAGAGCTTTGAAAAAAGATTTGAGTAGTGAAGGCTTCATTCTTCCTGCAGCGGGAGTGTCTGTTATATATGTTATTAGGGTGATAAAAATTTTGGTCTTGGAGCCATTTTCAGGCTGAGATAAACAAAATCATTGTTACCCTAATCAGCAATGCAAAGCAAACTACAAGAATATGGATGAAGCCTTCAATAGTTGACTCTTATGAATCCTACAGAATAATTGATTTAAGTTCCTTTATTTAGGAGCATTTTCATACAAAATTAATTCCTTATTTTAATATATACAAGATGGATCAATTGAAGACCTTATAAAGTGTATGGAAATTTCAAAACTTGATTTCAATGTCCTGTTATTTTGAAACAGTGAATGGTATGGTTTGAAGAGTTGGCAGCACTATTCTAGAGTGCACAAATGGTGAAAACATGACAGCTCCACTTGTAATATGCACCACAAAGGAACAATTTTGTCTGATTTGTTTATTGTTTAGTCAAGGGTTGAATTATATCAAAATTCATTGATAAGTGAGTTTATAGCATGGTAATGAACATACTATATATCTATCCAAGAGTGATTCAAGGACTGTATAGACCCTAACAACAGAACCTAACAACAGACCCTAGCAGTTAAAGCAATGGTTTTTTAAAAAATATTTGTGATCTTTTGAAGCACAGTAATACCTCTAATGTATATCATGGGTACTACATATGAAAATGATATATGTGATCTGTCTAGAAAGTATTCAGTCATGCAATATTTTGAGAAAACTAGTCCTCACTAGACCAATGAGGAGGCCTTAATTATCCCCAATAAAAGTCCTTTGGACACCTCACATCCCAGCACTCTCTTCCACTTTTCGAAACAATCGGCAAAGTTCTTTCTATCAGAATGGTCTTCATCTTCCTCGTGGCATTATCATCATTATCTAGTCAATTGACTGTTTGGAAGACTGGGCTTTTGCTTCAGGATGATAGGTGTAAACCCACGACTCATCTCTAGTTATGACCTTTTTGGAAAACCTGGGTCATTGTTTGCAGCTTGGTATGAGTCCCCTGCATCTGTAACAGGAAATTCTTGATGTTGACGAGATATAGAGAATGCAACAAAGCAGCTGCATTCAGATATGCCTCCTGTGGGATGGTGTGCTAAGCTGAGCGGATCCCTTGGCACCTCTCATTGAGAGAAGGCTTGTGCCAATGCCGGGTTTCTCTCCACCCTTCCTCCAGCCCCATCCATCTCTAATGGAGCAAATTACCTCTGCTGTTGGTTGCCTCCCCTAAAAGCTGCTAGCTGATCTATCATTCCCAAAAAAATTTCACACCCTTGTTCTACCAGAATCAAGCATGGTAAATAACATTGTTTGACTGTGCAATCAACATTAGATTACACAGGCCAACAGTGGCTTTGGTGCCGGAGCTTTTAATGATGATTTAAAGAACAATTGGGGTGCTGAATCCAATTATGACACTAGTTTTTCCCTATCAGCTATAGTTTTCAAGATATAGATATGTTGTTACTTACGTAAAAAAATCTTCTACATGATGATATGGGAACATTATATTAATAATAAAACCCATTAAATATAAAGACTTGATTTATTTCTAGGGCTGTTAAATCACCCACAAACAACACAGAATTTTACAATACAATTGAACACAAATACTAAAATTTTTTCATGTAATAAAACAAATTGAAAAGAAAAAAATACATAAAAACATCACTCAACACATCGGAAGCTTCTTTTGCATGATTTTCTTGAGTGCACTTTGTTCAAACAGTCTCGTTTTAAGCACCAGCAGTAATCTGCCATCATATGGTTCTTCTTCCTTGGTAGCGAGCTTCCATTGTTTTTATATCCTGGTGAAATCTTTCACCTTGTTCTTCACTTGTGTCTCCTAAATTTCCAAAAAAATTGTCTAAGTGGCTGTCTAGGTAGTGAACTTTTGTGCTCATATTACATCCAAGTGATTTGAAGCTACTGAGCATAATGTTTACCAGCTCAATATAATTTTCACTTTTGTGATTTCCTAGAAAATTTTTTATGACCTCAGCAAATGACATCCAACTAATTTTTTCAATCTCATTCATTGACTCAACAAAAGCAGGATCCTTTGTAAGTTGTCTGATTTGTGGCCCGTCAAAAATACCAGCTTTAAGGTTTTCAATACTTATATGGGACATCTTTAGTCTTAAGTAGCTGAAGCATGGTCCATCCTTGTCAAGAGACTTTACAAATTGCTTCATTAGGCCTAGTTTAATATGTAGAGGCGGTAAGATGATTTCCTCTCTTTCAACTAAAGATTCAGCAATGATGTTTTCTTTCCCAACAACCAAGTTTTCTCTCTTAGGCCACTCCTTCTTAATCCAGTGGTTTTGTCTGTTTCTGCTATCCCAGAGGCGCAAGAAACAAGGATATTTTGTGTAGCCACTTTGCTGCCCAAGAAGAAAGTTCACCATTTTTAAATGTACATAAATCACCCAGCGATGTTCCTGGTATTTTATCTTCTGTAAGACCAAGCTATTGTATCGTATTCTTATTTCATTTTAGTTGAATGAGCGATTGGTCTTGTGCCAAACCTGTTACCATTGTGAAGAAGTACACATTTTAAACTACGCTTGGAGCTATCAATAAACAAACGCCAATCACTAGCATCATATTGTGATAGTAGTCCCATTTTTTCCAAAAGACCCTTAACGTCTAAACAAAATGCAAGATTGTCTTCTTGAGTAAAGAAGGGTAGCATATCCTTTTCCCTTGTGCGATAAAAACTTATTTTTGTACCGGGTTGCAGTAAATTCTTTTCATGTAGTCTTGATGCTAGTAGTTCGGATACCTTATGAACTAATTTCGCCATCTTTTACCGAAGTCGATACAAACGATTTTTGTTTTATAATCTCATTGGCCTACAATATAAAAATATACATAAAACTTATTGACAGTTTATTGAAAATAAAAGGAACACCGCAGAGTGGTCATAAATTAGTATACTTATAGATTTATTTAACTTTGAAAATTATTTTCCGGAATATATCAAATATTAAAACAACTAATCGTAAGATGTGCCATATCTAAATAAGTAGAGCTGTTAAATAAAAACGGATTTCATATTTGGATTCAGTTCTACAAATATAGTTAAAATCATCATAAAGATTCCCGGCACCAAAAAAAAAATTCTTTTTGTAGGCCTGTGTTATCATTAAATTAATTAATTTATTAAGATGATTGGATTTTTTAAGTTATTATTTTATTCTATATAATGTTTTTGTAGCCAAATAATTTTTAGGTACTAGTAGTAAGTACGATAGCGGGTCGCGGTGGTCTAGTGGGTAGAGCGTTGGACTACTGACCGGAGGGTCCCGGGTTCGATTTCCGGGCAAGACACTCTGGGTACCCGCAGCTCCACCCAAGCTAGTTGATTTTTTGGGTACCAGATTATTCTGGGAAACCATAACCGGCACAAGGAAAGAAGCTGGCCCCCCTACCCTGATGTGTGAATATTCACACGCCGTCGGGCTTGGTACATGGGTGAGCTCTACCATCACCTACTAAACTGACCTTCGGGTTGATTACTGTGTTTTTATGGTAGTAAGTACTTACTAGTAGTAATTACATGGCAATCATGAGATCACTGATAGAGAGAGATATAAAAGAGTACAAATCAAGGTGTATTTTTTTGATTCATAGATTTCAAGAAGGCATGTGATGGAGTGAATTGGGAAAAATCGATGAATGTATTGCATAGAATAAGAATAGATTGGAGGAATAAGTGGCTTATCCATAACTTGTGCACATGTCAAACTGCTCTTGTGCTAGTGGGAGAGTTGGGATAGTCAGTCTTAAGAAATTTTTCTGAGAGAACAGCTGATTTGGTCTCTTATGTCAATTGACAGCAGTATTACCATTCGAATAGATTTTTCCTGATGTCCTTTGTTGAACATTTTCTCCAATCTCTTTGTCTTACTCTATAAGGAAATTTAAATTACAAAATATGAAATTTACCATGTTTCAATAGTTTCATACAAAAATTCATACAAGGGGCCTTCTACAAAGTGGAGGGAGCTGGAGATGGGGAACTTGAAGAATATAAGACAAGTAACTTGCAAGTACTTGACAAGTAGCTGTGAAGTTATTATTGACTATAAATTTATGGAAATAAATTTTGATAAATACCTGAAATGGGACCACCACACCAGACATCTCAATAAAAAATTAACTTCTGTGTACTATCTTCTTTCAATTTTGAAGCATGCTCTTAGTAAGGCTATTTTTAAAACACTCTAGTATGGTCTATTTAATTTTCATGTATCATAATCTGGGGAAGTGGATCCTCAACTAAGTTAACTAAAATATTTATTATTAAAACATAATTGCTCGGGTCCATGTGCACTAAACCCTACAGAGCCCACTGCAGACCACTCTATAAAATCCTTGCCATATTAATACATTTATAATTCAGTAATTTAAAAAAGGCTAAGGCTCTAATCCCACCCAATAATGGCACATGCACCTATGAGACTAGGACAAGAAATCATCTGTGAATATAGTCTGCTGGCATGACAATGATGACCAAGTGGACTCATTCTCTGTGCATCAAAATGTTCAGCAGGTTTCCCATTAGTTTAAAAAATGAGAAATCACTATTTTTAAATAAATTGTTTATGTATTTGAATGAAAAATGTGTTTACAGTGTGAATGACTATATTGAGACTGGGTATTACTGAATTTTATTTGTGCAAATGATTATGAATGTAGGTGTAATCATATTTTCTTTGGCTAGTAATTATTAGGTGACTGTATTTCTTGATGTACCATATACGAGTACATAATGTGTGATATTCTGTACCATGCTATACATTTTTCCATTGGGGAAATAAATTATTATTATAGTAAAGAAAGGATTTGTGAAAGCTATGAAATGGAGTGTACTATTGTGCAGTACGTATACTTGGTTGTTGAGGCAAGATGATAGGTGTAGATTTGAGATTTTTTAAGTTGTGAGTGTGGAGGAGAATGGAATCAATAAATTGGATTGAAACGAGAAGAAGTGGTCGAAGTACTGGACATGGTAAGGGAGGAAGGAGAAATTGGGAGTTGGGAGAAATCCAAATACGTTGTGGTACATTTTCAATAGAATGTTTAATATTTTGGTGTAAAGGGGAATGTGTAAGGCAAGGGGAGGATGAAGAAATAGGCACTTTGGATGAAGTGAAGTTAGACAGAAGAGAATAGATAAAATTAAAGAAGGTTTAATTGTAGTGTAGGGTGTCATGCTAAGCTAGGTGAGGTATTGAAATATGGTGGGAATCAGTGAGCCATTCCATGACCTGTCAGAGACTCATATTTATAATAATGGAAAGTTGAATGCAAAAATGAATTGTTTTATTGGAATTGATGGGGTATAATGTGCTATTTTAGGCAAACAAGGAAGGGGTAGAAAAAGGATAGGAATGTTGGATGGAAAGAAGGGAGGAAGGAAGTATATGGAGATGAAGACCCAACCTCCTACTCTACTCCTCTTGTAAAGTAGGAGGTTGGCTTGTTTTATGTCAGGAGAGGCAAGGGAATTATCATTGTACCATTTTGTAGCCTGTGTCCATGCAAAGCCTACCTTAACTGTTAGAATACCGAATGATAATAGGTTCCATTGCATTTGTGGAGCAAACGTACCCGCAGGTGCCTATGGATGTCTCTCATTCCCAGGCGTACCACCCCATGGTCCAGCGTTGGGTGCGAGCTGGAAGGGAGCCCCAGAGCCCTTCTCAGCTGGTCCCCTGATTCCCCTCTTGCACCTTCCCAAAGCACAATCAGCACAGATGCTGCACCATAGGGTGAGAAGGCCACGTTCCCAGGTTGATATGCAAAGTCCTGTGGGATAGAATGAATGTGAAGCATCAGGATAAACGAATAAGAGATGATAGCTCTTTTCCACTTGATAGAATTTATTTTACGACCAGGTTTCGATGTATTACATCATCATCAGGTAACAACATGAAGTTGTGTGCCATCTTATACATTCAAGATTCCAGAAGGAGGGGAGTGGATGTGGTAGGAAACGCGGGGAGAGAGGGAGAGAGAGTGAGAGAGAGGGAGAGAGAGGGGGGAAGAGAAAAGAAGGGCGGAATCAAAGAAGGGTAAACCAATCACAAAATCATTCTCTCCTGCATCTCTGCTTGGGTTATTTCGCGTTTCAAGTAGATGTCAACAATTAATCTCCAGGAAGCACACGTGTACATATGTACTGGCAACTGCGGGAGAGTCTTTCTTGTACATTCGATTGTCTCTAATTCCAAGAGGCCACAGCCCCTTCTCATCCTTGTGGCTTGGATTCTCTCTTAATAAGAGAGCCTCCATTCCCTCCCTTCCCCCAAACTGGTCCCTCTCTCCCTTGTTAGGGCTTGAATTCCACCCTCAATGAGATATAATCACTTTCTTCAAATGTTTGCCAAACACAGTGCGATTAAAAACAAGCAGATATGATTACATCATGCATTACAAGCAGATTAAAACAAGCATACCATACGGTGTCAATCAGAAGATAACAAGATGAATGAATACATCTTGTGTTTTCTACAAATGTTTAAAATTTCAACTCTTGATCCCTAGGCTTTAAATCTCTGGTAATGAGTCACAGATATGCACTCTATGGTGGCCCTCAAAATTCAAGGAAAGTGTAGCGCTATTCATATGATTTCAAAGGTCTTCTGCCTGTTTTGTCTTTACTTGCTAAAGAGAGGATGTTTTCCCTCACCTTTCTTCTGCTCACAGATGCAATAAAACCAACAGATTCTGCAGCAGAATGGTTATGCCATATGTAAAATTCCCTGGTGAAATTTGTTAGAATGAAGGTTGAAATCTATATAAAACCCAATGCTGGTTTTTTTGCAAATTACCTGCTTTAGTGAGAAACATACCATGTAATGAAATACCTGCTGTCAATACACTATTTCACTGAAACAGCACAGTAATGGGAGGACCCACAGAGGGGATGTTGGTTGGATTGCTGACCAAACAGCTTGAACTGTCTTGAAGACAAAGCCGGCACAGGGAAAGGAACTGGCCCCCTTACCCTGATTTGTGAAGTTCACATGCCATATAGGGGTTAGTACTGGTTGAACTCTACCATTAGCTACCAAACTGACCTTCGGGTTGAATACTGTGATTGGCTTTTTTATTGAAGTAAAAAGGGATGCAGCACATGTTATCATATTTTTTTACCACTTTGCAAACGGCAATCTGAGTGCTCTTTCATCTCCTTTGATAATTATTAATGTAATTTTTATCATTTATTTTAATGTGTTAATCATATTTTTATCAATTTTAATGGCAAAGTGAAAATTAAACATTTTATTGCTTTTGAATAACTGTGGGAAATACTGTGACAGTTACTCTAATGTAGTCATCTGCTTATGAGCATTCTGATAATATAGAAATTTCACTGCATAAAAATCTTTCATCTTGACTTGGGTTCAAAACCAGAACCCCCAAATTTCCTCAATGCTCTTAGAAGCTGAAAGATCAAACTTTTCAAATGCAAAATTATGCTCTTCCAAATCTTAATTGGCCAAGTTAAAAAAAATTAGACAATTATTTTGTAAAAAACACAAATAACAAAAGAATTGTTTTTGATCATGATGCTATATTATCAGTGATGGAATGTTGAGGTATAATTCATTCAACGGACACATTGAATGAAATTTATTTTATGTATGAGCATTACTCATGGCTAAAAAAATTAAATCTTTAGTTCCTATTACCAGATCTGAATATTATGCAACATTTCAAAAACTTGGTTACAGTAAAGTCCTATACAAAGAAAGATATTTTGTTTTCTGGTTGTCACACATGATTCAGTTCCACATCTCCTCCACTTCAAAACATTCTTCTAAATATGTGATCATTCTTTTCACCATCATCCATTGTGTACTAACCTGCAGTAGTGAAACACCGAGGTGATTGGTGACATCAGTCATGACTTGCACTGGCTCAGGGGGCACTGGGGCAGCACCCCAGGGTGGATAACACAGCACACCTCCCAGGGTGCCAAGAAGCATTAGAACGATCCACATGGTGGCAACAACATCTGAAATTACAGGAGGAAAATATTGTCAGAAACATGAATTGTTCTTCATTGATAGCATATTCCTCTCTTGCCATTTTTTTCAGGAATAAGTCATTTAAAATATTTCTAAAAATATTTCATACCCATTGACTTTGACATTGAATATTTGAGTGATAGGAATGAACATTAATCAAGTTTTCCAAGATTATTCTCAGTCTCCCACCGGGTCCACGTTCATAGGTTTGCCGATGTTTCGATGGCCGAGTTGTCCAACCATGCCCTGAGGACGATGGACGACTCGGCCATCGAAACATCGGCAGACCTACGAACATGGACCCAGTGGGAGACCGAGAATAATCTTGGAAAACATTATTTGCAGGGAAAGTACCAGATCATTCTTAACATTAATCAAATTAAGGAATTTTGAGATAATTATGCTGCACAACATAAGTGTATGGCAGAGATACACAAACCTGATATGTTCTCATATCCTCAAGAACATTTGTTCTCATTTCAATTCAACTTTTGATAATTATTTTAACCAATAAGAACTTGGGTGATGAATCAAGGCATTGGAGTGAGAAAAGAATTGTTTGACTGAACTATCCAGTAGTATAGTCAAGGATAGCTCTTAAATTTAATTATTAATTACATTTATTTTGACTTAGCATTCACTTGTCCTGCCTTCTTCAAATTTCTCTCAACAGCCCCATATCTTTTCTTCCCTTACCACTCCTAGAGCACCATTTTGGTTTTCCTTTGAAATCCATTTTATTGTTTCCATCCACCTTCTTACTCACACCTCAAAAGCTGTGAGTCAATGCCTATCCTTTCTTGTCTCAGTGACCAAGTTACTGAGACATGCCAAATAATGTTGAGTTTTAAGTTTTCCCTAGTCTTTTCTGTACATCTTTACTGACGTTGCTTGTGATAAACTCCAGCATCTTTGTAAATATTTTGTGAACTGCTACAGTAAATAATTAAAACAATACCTCCTATGAGGAAAGAATGGACTTTACTCTTCTGCATAAAAATATTTTATTTTATGAGCCAGGTTTCATTACATTGCAACATCTTCAGATATTATTTAGATATATTAGTACCCTGCAAAACTCCACTAGAGTGTGTGGCAGGGGGTGAATACACACCAGACTAATTTTGACCTGAATATGATCCCTATCGGGTTGAACAATGTTGTTCTGATCACTAATTGTTCGCGGAAAAAATGCCAGCTTAAATCTGTTCTACACTTCATCTTTCTCTTATTAAATTGACATGATCTCTCCTACCATATGACGATGGGGGTAATTCTCCTTCCAATATTTTATTTATTCATTTATTTATTCTTTTTGGTCCGAAAACAGCACTTTTGACCTTTACATCGGACAACAATGACAACACAACAGTAAAAAAAAAATACAAACACCCAAGCCCTAGGTGGAAAAAATCCCACCCTGGCGGGAATCGAACTCGCGACCCTTGGATTGACAGACGAGGACGTTACCCCGCCGGATTTTGTAGGAGATTTAATCTGTTATTTAACCTTTGCTCCGTGACTGATACCCAGCCTTGCTGCTCTAATATTTTGGATACGCTACTATGTTTATCATAACAACGTTTTACAAATCTAATGCTGCTTTGCGGTGCACGCGATCCAATTCGGCAATTATTGAAACTTCGTGAGGATTCCATATGCTTGTACCATATTCTATAAATGAGGCCTAAACAGCGACAGATGACATTTCTCTTTGACCTTTTCATCACATTTACCAAGCACTCTCCTAATAAATTCCAATTTTTTGTTAGCTTGTCAACATACTATATTCCTCGTATGTGTTTCACCCAGGAGAGGTCGTGAGTGAGGGTAACTGCTACACCTTGGAAAATAGAGGAATTTTTTGATAATTTTTCCTGGGCACCGTGAATGTTTCTGCTCGATTATTCTCACAGGAAGTCATTCTCTTCGCGAGTGATAGTTTCTCAAATTAACTGCCGATCAGTGATAGTTCAAATGCCTAATGGCATTACCATCACACTCTTCAAGCCCACACATCACTTAGGAATGAAAATGAGATGAAATCAGAATGGGCCGAGAATCATTTGCCTCGCCACCAGCATGCAGGTACTTGAGAATGCGTACGCATAATCGTAGATATATATATGGTTTACATTATCCTTTTCCGACACTTCTGTTGGAGAGAACACACTGTTTTGTTATGGGATTTTTTTTTACCAGCATAACTTCCGCCTACCCTCATGCGGTTTAAAAAGTCTTCTTCTCTTTCTTCCTCTACCTTTTTCGGATCTATCCATCACATTTAAAAATTCTTACTTAAAGCACACATTCATCTTTTTTTAATTCTTCGTCACAGCTCCCTCTCAAAAGTCTCCTATTTAATTTAAACCTCTTGAAAAAACACAAGATTCCTTAATCCTTACGCTGCATATTTAAGTGTTTACCAATCTTATCTTTACTCCAAGTATCTCTCTCTCATGCAAATGCCTCTTTTGCTAACGCAATTCTTCTCCCAGTGTTTCCATTACAATGCCTATTTTCCTCTAAAATCCTCTCAAAACACGAGTACATAAACTGTTACCCCTGATTTAGTGTGTTTTTTCTCATTCTCATGTATAACTCATCCTTCCTATTGCTCAGGAATCTCTTTATTTTTATTTTCTTGTGATGAATCCCACACTTCTCGAATTGTTCCTTAAAAAAATACTGGAATCCCTTGGTTGTTTGACTATTACTTGATTGTCTGCAAACGTCGACCGACTCATTCAGCTTGCATCCCTATCTTATTCCCTTCCCTTGCCACACTTGGCATTTCCTCAGCATGCATGCATATGTTGAACAGAACTATCGATGATGGGCAGCCCTCTCTCATTCCCATATCTCTGCCCACCCCTGTTCTCCAATTGCAGCCCTTACACGGGCAAGTAGAAGCCTCGAATGAGTTGCCTAACTTGGCATTACTATATTGCTTTGTAATGTACCTCACACTGTTACACCTTTGTATTTATTGTACTTTATTTGTTTGTTATTTTCACTATCTCGCAGGGTTTCCGCAGGTTTTTTCAAAACCCTCCTGCTTTGCGAATGTTTTCTTACGTTGGTTTTTACTAGGGTCTTCATGTCTGAACCCTGTTTAAGATTTCTCGCACCAAGTTATATCGTGTGCTCATTTCTTTTATTATACTGATGTTATATGTAAGAGGTGTGTGAAAAAAATAACAAGAATTTTTTCATTTCGCGGGCTTGGAGAGTCCGATTGTCAAACTTTTTTTTATTATGTTGGTATCCATGCTCCTGCAGTATGATGAAACTTTCAGCTGTTTTAATTGTGGACTTTGTCTGTGACAACCACTAAGGTTGGACGTGTTTTATGAGCTCGGCGATTTTCGTTTGTTAAAAGAAATGGATCAAAGGATTTGTATAAAATTTTGCGTAAAAAAATGAAATAAAGTGTGTGAAATGTTAACAAAGGCCTTTGGTGAGTCCTTGCGTGTTTTTGTGTTTTGTGATTCCTCAAAACGATTGTACCCCTGCTGAACCCCCAACAGAAGGAAGTGTATTAAACATTGATGAAGGCAATTGATGATGGAAATGGTGGCTTATTTTTCCTGGATGTCCCTGGTGGAAATGGGAAGATATTTCCTCAAATCATTGCTTTTGGCCACTGTTCGTGTGAGAACGGGCATTGCGGTAGCAGGTGCTTCTTCTGGCATAGCGGCCACATTATTGAAACGGCTCATTCAGCGTTGAAGTTGCCGTTAAACCTACAAAATTCCGAACAAGTGACATGTTACATTTCGAAGCAGTCCGCAATGGCCAAAATTTAAACAGCATCTAAAATCATCACATGGGACGAATGCATGATGGCGCACAAACTCGCATTGGAAGCACTTGACCGGACATCGAAAGATCTGCGCAATGACTCGAGATACTTGGTGGCGCAATGATTTTACTGTCTGACGATTTCCGCCAAACACTGCCAGTCATTCCAAAATCGACTGCTGTCGATAAAATAAAAACTTGCCTCAAATCGTCAAATCTGTGGCGCCTTGTGAAGAAACTTCAACTGAAACATGAGAGTTGCATTGCTGAACGATCCATCCCTTGAGCATTTCTCCAAGGAACTGTTGGCTATCGGTAATGGCCGTGTTCCCCTCGACGAATCGAGCGGATTGATTTCATTCCCTCGGAATTTTCGCACTTTTGTTTCATCGAAAGATGAGCTCATCAAAAAGGTGTTCCCGAACATCATTCATAACCACAAAAATCACAGATGGCTGAGTGAGAGCGAGCAATTATGGCGGCTAAGAGAAAGATGAGCATGACTAATACTTCGTAATTCATAATCAAATCGTTGGTACTCTGCATTCATTCAAATCTATTGACTGTGTAACGAACGAAGACGAAGCCACCAACTATCCATCTGATTTTTTAAACTCCTTGGATGTGCCTGCCTTACCACCGCACAATTTACAGCTTCAAGTTGGCTCGGTGGTCATGATGCTTCGAAATGTAAATCAACCAAAACTCTGCAATTGAACGCGTTTAGTGATTAAAAAAACTGATGATCAATGCGATTTACGTGACTTTACTCAAAGGAAAATTCAAGGATGAGGAAGTTCTCATTTCGAGGATTCCCGTGAATCCTACCGATAAGCCCTTTGAGTTTAAACGAATTCCATCTCCAATTCGTGTTGCATTCGCGAATACGACTAACAAATCACAAGGCCAATCGTCGAGTGTTTGTGGTCTGAATCTAGAAAACCCATGTTTTTCACATGGCCAATTACATGTGGTATGCTTACGTGTTGTTAAACCGTCCGCTTTATTTGTTCTTGCGCCTGATCAGGAAACAAAAGATGCTATGTATCAGAAGGTTGACTCAAGAGAATGAGCCCGAATGTATGCATAGATTGAATGAAAAAATGTCTTTCTGGCAAGCCACTGTAATTCTTATTTTTGTGGTTATTATTATTGTTGTCGTTATCTACTTGACGAATTGTTGAGTGGAAGGTCTTATGGTCTCAATTCCGCCCAGGTAAAGACGTTTATTCATGTTTCTTTCCAGTTACTCTCTTATGTTATGTAATATTTCTGTCAACTTTGTTCATATATTGAACTGAAATAAGTTACTTAGTCATTCCACACACACTTTATTGATAACACTAGTGTTCTAATTAAAGTGAGTACGAGTTACTAATTTACTTATTTAATTTAAATATGTTGTTTAAATTCCATAAAGTTAGACGGGGAGACAGCAAATTTTGCTCGCTCTATTCGGAGGAACGCCTTCCCTGAATCCTTAGCGGACTTCGTTGATCTGAGGCCTGTCCTCTCATCGTGTCGGGTACCCCTAAATCGCTCCGGGGTCCATTATACTGCCGTGGCATCACAGTGTGTAGCGCGTAGGTTACACGAACACGTTTCTAGGGTTTAGCATAGTTGGAAGGCAAGAGCGCAGGTCATATATTGGGATAAATAAAGTAGAATCCAGCGCTTTTTGTCACTTGAAATCAGGTTACGCCTCACAGATCCCAAAAATAACAGAACAAACACAAACTTGTTTTAATACAACATACAACCGACATGTAAAAGTAACCGACAACCCTGGAATTGACGTAGAAAGACATTTGACATGCACTTCTCCACAAACGTGTCGTAAATTACGGTCAGACACAAACAAGGGCGTGATTCAAGAGAAAAACAATCTAAATATACTTGTATTAAATTGCAGAAGCCTCAAAAATAAAATAGCGGATCTCGAGCACATAATCCAATGTCATTCGGCTGATATAATATTAGGCACAGAGAGTTGGCTTTGTAATGACATCAATGACCAAGAAATTTTCCCAACAAACTTTACAGTTTACCGACATGATAGAGGTACAAGACCCGGAGGCGGAGTTTTCGTGGCTGTGAAAAGTAATCTTGAAAGCAGACAACTTGCATTTGAAAATAATAACATAGAAAGTGTTTGGTGCACCATACTGCGATCCAATCACCCCAACATTAATTTATGCTCATTCTACAGACCCCCAGACTCAGATTTTCAAACACTTAATACCCTCAATGAACAAATAAATACATTTACACGCAAAAATAATAAATGCATCAATATAATTGGTGGTGACTTCAACCTCCCTGGTATCGACTGGGATAGCAATAGCGTTAAATCTCGGACCCGTGATCGCGAATCTTGCAATTCCTTACTAAAATTGGTTCAAAGGAACTCGCTTCATCAAGCAGTACGCACTCCCACCCGTGGAAAGAACATATTGGACTTATTTCTTACGAATACACCGGAACGCATTAATAGTGTATCAACCGACGAGGGTATAAGTGACCATAAATCTGCTATTATCAAATTGAACGTAGAAATAAAAAAGAATGTCAAGCCAAAAAGAAAAATTTATAATTATCACAAAGCAGATTTTGAAACTTTTGCCAGCCATTTAAACTCTTCACTACACGATTTCAAAACGCGCTTAAGTCTTGCCACCGTGGAAGAAACTTGGACAAAGTTTGTCCAAATTATGCAAAAAGGACTAACAGATTTCATCCCTGTAAAATACGTTAAAGCAAATCGCGACCCAAGGTGGTACAACAAAGGCGTTAAAAAAGCCCTTCGAAAGCAAAGAATGTTACACTCTAGGGTAAAGAAAGCAGGTCTGAACTCATCACCCTTGGACAATAAACAGCTGTTGGACAAGTATAGATCCTCTAAAGTTGAAACTAAAACACAATTACGTAGCGCTTTGCAAGATTTTAAACGTAAAGTACTCTGCGAGTATTTGAACACTGACCCCAAAGCTTTCTGGTCATATGTTAGGGAAATAAATGGGGGTCAACAAACCGTAGCTTGCTTAAGGGACTGCAACAATATCATTCATACTGACAGTGAGGCTAAAGCCAACATTCTAAACGAATTCTTCCAGAGCGTCTTCACGAACGATGTAGCCACCGCGTATCTCCAAGAAACAATATATACTGAACCCATGACAAAAATAACAGTGGACGAGCAAGGAATTGCCAAATTGCTCAAAGACATCAAACCAAACAAATCCCCGGGTCCCGAAAATATACCAGCTCGGGTGCTAAAACACTTAGCTCCTAACATCGCCCCGTATCTCGAATTTATATTTAACAAATCACTCACTGAGTGCAAAGTCCCTAAGAATTGGAAAACCGCGCAAATAACGCATATTTTTAAAAGTGGTGACAGGGAGGACCCCAGCAATTACAGACCCATTTCTCTCACTTCAATAAGTTGCAAAATTTTAGAGCACATAATTGTCAGTTCCATAATGAGACATCTTGATAACATTAACTTTTTAAGTGACAATCAACACGGATTCAGAAAAACCCGCTCATGCGAGACCCAATTAGGATTGTTCACACATGACTTACTTTTATCGGGTGAAAGTGGTAGGCAAGTGGATGCGATCTTTTTAGACTTTCAAAAGGCATTTGATAAGGTTCCGCATGGTAAACTCATCCATAAATTAAAGGGCGCAGGTATACACAAGGGGGCAATAAATTGGGTTGAAGACTTCCTTTCAGACCGGGAACAGAGGGTAGTCCTTGACGGCGCTAGTTCTACCAGCGTAAGAGTCACCTCGGGGGTTCCTCAGGGAAGTGTTATCGGACCGTTACTATTCTTGATTTTTGTTAACGATCTGAACCGCAAAGTGAAAAGTAAGATAAGGATGTTCGCGGATGACACAGTGATTTATCGGGAGATATCTGGGGATGAGGATCGTTTAATTCTAGCACGTGATTTAAATAGCATTAATGAATGGTGTTCAAAATGGGGATTGCCTTTAAATCTTAATAAATGTTCGGTGGTAAATTTCTTTAAAAGATCCACGGGATTAGTTTACAAATTAGCTGGAGTTGACCTTGAAGTAGTTGATTCGGTGAAATACCTAGGTGTTACATTCACTAAAGACTTAACTTGGGGGACCCATATACGTAAAGTCTGCGGGCAAGCATATAAAAAATTAGGATTTATTAGACGCATTGTCGGTAGAAGTGACTCCAAGGTCAAGGAACGTTGTTATCACGCTCTTGTAAGGCCCCATTTAGAATATGCATGTAGCGTATGGGATCCGTGTGAAAAAGGCCTCATTCGGGAAATTGAGAAGGTCCAACGCCGGGCAGCTCGTTTCGTGGAAAACTGTTACGATAAAACGAAAAGCGTCACTGAAATGCTTATGGAGTTGGGATGGGAATCATTGGAAGAAAGACGACTCAATGCTAGGTTAAACTTACTAAATAAATTCGGATCCGCATGTTTCAGCACCGAGGTCTCGAAAATTATTCGCTCTCCAACATATATAGGTCGCTTCGATCATGTGTACAAAATTCGGGAAATAGATGCCAGGACTAGCAGACTCAAGGACTCCTTCTTCCCACGGACAATACGGGATAACAACTCTAGGGTTACACTCGGAGATAACAAAAATGCCACTTGCCACCCTCCGCGTCTAGGTAACAATTAGTTGAACTCAATTGCATGCACTTTCACTAGCCTCCTGTGTGTTGTGTCAGAACCCTTCCCGCATGCCCGAGCGTCTTTACGAACTTCATGCTCCACCCTTCCATCCCTTGTCCCTCTCCGCGGGTGTACCCTCCTCCCACCTGCAGCGTTGGGCCAGATTCCTCACCTTGGGTGGGAGAGAGTTTTGTGTGGAACGCTCTTCATCTACATCTACATCTACATAATACCCCGCAAGCCGCCGCAAGGGCGTGTGGCGGGGGGTGTTAGGCCACCACCCAAAAAAAGGAAAAAAGAAAAAGGAAAAAAGAAACACCGCATTCAAAACCGACACACACATGCAAACCCCAATCCACAACAGTGCACACATTCATTGCAACACCCCATCATTCGACGCGCATGCAACCACACATCTACCTATCCTCACTCCAAAAGCATGCAAGTACATACGCTTACCTACAACAAATAATTCCACCCTAGGATGCAGCAAGAAACCTATCACGAACGTGCCAGCTAGTTTATAGCAAGTAGCCAGGCGAAACACCACCACCACAAGAGCGTTCCATACAAAACTCTCTCCCACCCAAGGTGAGGAATCTGGCCCAACGCTGCAGGTGGGAGGAGGGCACACCCGCGGAGAGGGACAAGGGATGGAAGGGTGGAGCGTGAAGTTCGTAAAGACGCTCGGGCATGCGGGAAGGGTTCTGACACAACACACAGGAGGCTAGTGAAAGTGCATGCAATTGAGTTCAACTAATTGTTACCTAGACGCGGAGGGTGGCAAGTGGCATTTTTGTTATCTCCGAGTGTAACCCTAGAGTTGTTATCCCGTATTGTCCGTGGGAAGAAGGAGTCCTTGAGTCTGCTAGTCCTGGCATCTATTTCCCGAATTTTGTACACATGATCCAAGCGACCTATATATGTTGGAGAGCGAATAATTTTCGAGACCTCGGTGCTGAAACATGCGGATCCGAATTTATTTAGTAAGTTTAACCTAGCATTGAGTCGTCTTTCTTCCAATGATTCCCATCCCAACTCCATAAGCATTTCAGTGACGCTTTTCGTTTTATCGTAACAGTTTTCCACGAAACGAGCTGCCCGGCGTTGGACCTTCTCAATTTCCCGAATGAGGCCTTTTTCACACGGATCCCATACGCTACATGCATATTCTAAATGGGGCCTTACAAGAGCGTGATAACAACGTTCCTTGACCTTGGAGTCACTTCTACCGACAATGCGTCTAATAAATCCTAATTTTTTATATGCTTGCCCGCAGACTTTACGTATATGGGTCCCCCAAGTTAAGTCTTTAGTGAATGTAACACCTAGGTATTTCACCGAATCAACTACTTCAAGGTCAACTCCAGCTAATTTGTAAACTAATCCCGTGGATCTTTTAAAGAAATTTACCACCGAACATTTATTAAGATTTAAAGGCAATCCCCATTTTGAACACCATTCATTAATGCTATTTAAATCACGTGCTAGAATTAAACGATCCTCATCCCCAGATATCTCCCGATAAATCACTGTGTCATCCGCGAACATCCTTATCTTACTTTTCACTTTGCGGTTCAGATCGTTAACAAAAATCAAGAATAGTAACGGTCCGATAACACTTCCCTGAGGAACCCCCGAGGTGACTCTTACGCTGGTAGAACTAGCGCCGTCAAGGACTACCCTCTGTTCCCGGTCTGAAAGGAAGTCTTCAACCCAATTTATTGCCCCCTTGTGTATACCTGCGCCCTTTAATTTATGGATGAGTTTACCATGCGGAACCTTATCAAATGCCTTTTGAAAGTCTAAAAAGATCGCATCCACTTGCCTACCACTTTCACCCGATAAAAGTAAGTCATGTGTGAACAATCCTAATTGGGTCTCGCATGAGCGGGTTTTTCTGAATCCGTGTTGATTGTCACTTAAAAAGTTAATGTTATCAAGATGTCTCATTATGGAACTGACAATTATGTGCTCTAAAATTTTGCAACTTATTGAAGTGAGAGAAATGGGTCTGTAATTGCTGGGGTCCTCCCTGTCACCACTTTTAAAAATAGTCGTTATTTGCGCGGTTTTCCAATTCTTAGGGACTTTGCACTCAGTGAGTGATTTGTTAAATATAAATTCGAGATACGGGGCGATGTTAGGGGCTAAGTGTTTTAGCACCCGAGCTGGTATATTTTCGGGACCCGGGGATTTGTTTGGTTTGATGTCTTTGAGCAATTTGGCAATTCCTTGCTCGTCCACTGTTATTTTTGTCATGGGTTCAGTATATATTGTTTCTTGGAGATACGCGGTAGCTACATCGTTCGTGAAGACGCTCTGGAAGAATTCGTTTAGAATGTTGGCTTTAGCTTCACTGTCAGTATGAATGATATTGTTGCAGTCCCTTAAGCAAGCCACGGTTTGTTGACCCCCATTTATTTCCCTAACATATGACCAGAAAGCTTTGGGGTCAGTGTTCAAATACTCGCAGAGTACTTTACGTTTAAAATCTTGCAAAGCGCTACGTAATTGTGTTTTAGTTTCAATTTTAGAGGATCTATACTTGTCCAAAAGCTGTTTATTGTCCAAGGGTGATGAGTTCAGACCTGCTTTCTTTACCCTAGAGTGTAACATTCTTTGCTTTCGAAGGGCTTTTTTAACGCCTTTGTTGTACCACCTTGGGTCGCGATTTGCTTTAACGCATTTTACAGGGATGAAATCTGTTATTCCTTTTTGCATAATTTGGACAAACTTTGTCCAAGTTTCTTCCACGGTGGCAAGACTTAAGCGCGTTTTGAAATCGTGTAGTGAAGAGTTTAAATGGCTGGCAAAAGTTTCAAAATCTGCTTTGTGATAATTATAAATTTTTCTTTTTGGCTTGACATTCTTTTTTATTTCTACGTTCAAGTTGATAATAACAGATTTATGGTCACTTATACCCTCGTCGGTTGATACACTATTGATGCGTTCCGGTGTGTTCGTAAGAAATAAGTCCAATATGTTCTTTCCACGGGTGGGAGTGCGTACTGCTTGATGAAGCGAGTTTCTTTGAACCAATTTTAGTAAGGAATTGCAAGATTCGCGATCACGGGTCCGAGATTTAACGCTATTGCTATCCCAGTCGATACCAGGGAGGTTGAAGTCACCACCAATTATATTGATGCATTTATTATTTTTGCGTGTAAATCTATTTATTTGTTCATTGAGGGTATTAAGTGTTTGAAAATCTGAGTCTGGGGGTCTGTAGAAAGAGCATAAATTAATGTTGGGATGATTGGATCGCAGTATGGTGCACCAAACACTTTCTATGTTATTATTTTCAAATGCAAGTTGTCTGCTTTCAAGATTACTTTTCACAGCCACGAAAACTCCGCCTCCGGGTCTTGTACATCTATCATGTCGGTAAACTGTAAAGTTTATTGGGAAAATTTCTTGGTCATTGATGTCATTACAAAGCCAACTCTCTGTGCCTAATATTATATCAGCCGAATGACATTGGATTATGTGCTCGAGATCCGCTATTTTATTTTTGAGGCTTCTGCAATTTAATACAAGTATATTTAGATTGTTTTTCTCTTGAATCACGCCCTTGTTTGTGTCTGACCGTAATTTACGACACGTTTGTGGAGAAGTGCATGTCAAATGTCTTTCTACGTCAATGCCAGGGTTGTCGGTTACTTTTACATGTCGGTTGTATGTTGTATTAAAACAAGGTTGTGTTTGTTCTGTTATTTTTGGGATCTGTGAGGCGTAACCTGATCTCAAGTGACAAAAAGCGCTGGATTCTACTTTATTTATCCCAATATATGACCTGCGCTCTTGCCTTCCAACTATGCTAAACCCTAGAAACGTGTTCGTGTAACCTACGCGCTACACACTGTGATGCCACGGCAGTATAATGGACCCCGGAGCGATTTAGGGGTACCCGACACGATGAGAGGACAGGCCTCAGATCAACGAAGTCCGCTCCGATTTCCCGACAGAATCCCAACAATCTCTCGTTTATACCCTCTATTCGGCTCCAAACGAGCCTTCCGCGGTCAGTACGTGGCTCTTGTGGTGGTGGTGTTTCGCCTGGCTACTTGCTATAAACTAGCTGGCACGTTCGTGATAGGTTTCTTGCTGCATCCTGGGGTGGAATTATTTGTTGTAGGTAAGCGTATGTACTTGCATGCTTTTGGAGTGAGGATAGGTAGATGTGTGGTTGCATGCGCGTCGAATGATGGGGTGTTGTAATGAATGTGTGCACTGTTGTGGATTGGGGTTTGCATGTGTGTGTTGGTTTTGAATGCGGTGTTTCTTTTTTTCCTTTTTCTTTTTTCCTTTTTTTGGGTGGTGGCCTAACACCCCCCGCCACACGCCCTTGCGGCGGCTTGCGGGGTATTATGTAGATGTAGATGTAGATGAATCCACGAAGCGGACAAAGTTTATATTCGCTGTTTGTACCGAGTCAGGGCTGGACTACGTTTCATTTATAATTTGAATTTTTTTTATGAAGCGAATGCATGTGATGACGGCATTCCTGAAATTATCGTAATTTAGACAATTGCTGATTGTGAAAATTCTTTCGGCACTGGAACTAATTTAATTCCGAAAACGAAGAGGAATGCGGACAATCGGTAATTCCGCTGCATTTTAATTTCATCCAACGGGCATGCACGTACAAAAGCAAAAGAGTCGCGCGATTCGTGAACCCGATCGTTTTTTTTTTCAAATAGCCACCGGCGGGGAAGGCGTCGGGAGGGGCGTGGCGATACATAACATTCCGACAACAGAGGAAACAAACGGAAAACCTCTCTCTTTCTCTCTTTTCCACTTCCTTTTCTGGAAAAAATAAAATAAACGATGATGTGTGTGTACAAAAAAAAGGACAAACGCCGCGCGCGAGATTACAATCTTGGCGATGAGGACGCCAACGTCCTTGATCACCGGAAGTGCGAGAGCGAAAGAGAAACGGATCGGCTTGGGTGAATTCCCTCCCCCACCTTTCCCCCCTTCCCCTCCCTCCAACCCCAACTGCTACCACTGCCCCCACACCCTCGTGTGACGCAGTGAGCGATCCTCTCTCAGACCCTCCCCTTCACCCACCCTTCCAGCCAGCTGGAAGGCGCTGCCGTCAAGTCAGACGTGGTGTCATGTCACTCGGGTTCCATCCAGGGGTCGAGGGGGGGGGGAGGGGGTTGGAGGGCATCGCGTGATGTTCCCATTTGACGTCGCGGGGGTTGTCGCATCCTTGGACGTTTAAAAGGGACCGCCTACCGGAGAGGGGACGAGAGAGGTAGGGAGTCGTTCGCCCGTGGATGAGGTGGTGTTTTGTAAACATGTTGGAGGTTATTAAAGGGTGCCCTACAGGTCAAAGGGTTTTCGTAAGGATCGCCGACTCCTGCGTAATGTCGTACATGGATGCTCAATATGGTCATGGATAAATAAATCTGTCAAGAGATGAATGCCTTGATATTATGCGTTAATTTTTTCAAGTCGCTCAAAAACGCCGTCGCGTTTAAGCAACCAATGTTGCACCGACGAAATGATACAAGGTCTGTCCCAAAAAGCCTGTAGGACGGAGTCGATTTATGAAAATGTTTTGCCAGAATTGATACATTCACTCAAGATCCTTCGAAGCAGCACCCTTGTGACTCCACACACCACTGCCAGCGGGTTTTCCACGCCTCGTACACCTTCTGGAAGACGGAGTCCGGGATGTTACTATGCTCCCTCGCCACGGCCTGTTGTAACGCTTCCACCGAGCCGTGGTGGCGTCCTTTCAGCCTGGATTTGAGGCGAGGGAAGAGGAAGAAGCCTGGTGGGACATTGCCTCAAAAATTTGGAACCCTACTCCTCCGTTCGAGATGCTCTCGGCAGCTCCGCCTGCGAGTTTCTTTTTTTTCGTCCGAAAGCACTCGCGGCACCAACTTCTTACACACACCTTTCTCATGCCCATTTTTTCGCTCCCAAGTCGATGCACATCACTTTTACGAATGCCAAGTTCGTCAGAAACCATGCGGACAATTAATCTGCACTCCATGTCCATCAAAGCCTTCACTCTTTCAAGATATTTGTTAATTTTTGAGGTCGGAGGGCGTCCTGAACGTTCGGCGTCTTCAAAATATTCTCTGCCCTCCCAATAAAACTTGTGCCGCTTAAAAAAAACCGATCTGCCCTTAGCATTATCACCATAAGCTGCCTTGAACATGCCATGAGTCTCTTTCCCGGTTTTTCCCAGTTTCACCCCAAATTTGGTGGCGTAGCGCTGTTCCAATAACCTCACGCCAGGTTATAGAGGTTTCGCAAACGAACGATCGGCACTCTGCAAAGGCTGGGAGCCAACTTCCACCGGCCTCCAGTCTTTTCTGAGAATACCCTCCCTCGAACCCAGTCAGAGAAACCGCCGCCCGTCCGTCTATCTGGGAAAAAATAAATCACACTACGTTTGGGACAGAGCTTGTACATGCAGAATTGCTTGCTGAAATGTCATCTGAATAATGACTAAAGTGAAGTGACGTAGATAATAAAATGTAGGATGCAAACAATCACAAAAGCAATTTTTTTAGGCAAATGCAGTGGGAAGACTTATTGCACAGCGGGTGTACATCTCGAAACAATTGAACTAATAGTCGATTGTTTTTCTCGTTGCACAATGTTCGAGGATGGCCGGATAGATGAAGAGATCAAGAGGCGTGCCCTTGCTCTTGCAGGGATGCAGCTGGTTATTGGCGGAATGTGGGCAGTGCTTGGATAGAGTTCTAGGTACTCCTCCCACAACCATTTTATGGAAGCTAGATGTGGGTAAGTATGCCAGGATAACCATAAATCTCAAATAACAGTCCGGTAATTGAAGTAATGATTGCAGTTAAAATGTCAGTGAGTGAGCGAGGGGTGATTGAGGTAATAAGGAATGTGGATTGGATGGAAAGGTTAACATAGAGATAGAACGTGAAAGAAGTGTTGTGATTAACTGTTTTTATGCTGAGGGAGGAGTAGATGGGAGATTGGAAACGGCCAAGGTATATGAGAAAGATGAACGATTCGCTGAAAAGGAGGGAATCACTGATAAGCCTGTTTGTAAATTTAGACGAAGATTTTGTCAAAAAAGAATAATTTTTTACGGAATGAATGAAGCGAAAGAAGTACAACGGTAGGCTGGAAACTAAAGCAAACATGCTTAGAGACCACAAGCAAAAACAAATAGCGAAATCAGACAAAAAGTACATTTAAGTACAATTCTTAAGTTTCAAAATCATATATGTTTTTTTCAACATAGTCACCGTTAAGGCTAGCACGTCTCCCAACATGTAACAAGTTTTTTATTTCGTCACTTAAAAAACACTTCCGACTTTTCTCGAATCCTAGACTCGACAGCTGCCTTCACGTCACGGTCCGAGGTGTAATGATCACCCTTGAGGTGCCTCTTGAGTTGAGGAAAAAAATAAAAATCGCAAGGCGCAAGATCGAGGAAAAAGGAGGGTGTGGAATCGGTTAAAATTTCAGGATTCGCAGAGCCTCTCAGTTGCGCGCGAGGTTCGAGCTCTCCAGGATGAGCGTCGTCATGTTGCAAGATTATTGGCGCCAGACTGCCTTTAACACAACAAATTGGACGTCAAAGGTGTTTTAGAGTCTGCATTTATACTGAGAAGAATTTACCGTTGCCCCTCGTTTCAGAAAATTGGTCACATAAACTAGGTGGGCATCCCAAAACAAAGTCAAAATAAGTTTCATCAACAATTATGGCTTTTCCAGGCTCGCGACAATGGCATTTTACTACCCATAGATTTACAGTAGACCTATCAACAGCATTGTCTCCATAAAAAACCTTTAAATGACGATTAATCTCAGTGGAGCATCTTTTTATCCGGTTAAAATTTCGACAAGAGCACGCTGTAAAACTCGCGTTGACATAGCACTAGAGAACGTCTCTATACTTCCGCTTCTCAAAATACGCTGGATTAATGTAACGACCTGAAACCTGCGCATGCGTGTTGAGGGGGAATGTTACTTCCACATGCCACCAGGAATGCTTCTGAAGGTCATTTTGATTTATGTCTACAAGCATGTGTTCATTAGTGTTCAGTCTACACTCGTAGTTCTTGATTCGCCATCCCCTTGGAGGTCTAAGGACAAGTCTCCGCAAGAGCATATATTCAGTTTTTAACTCCATATCGTGTGCGAGTGAACTATTTGTGTGGGGACACCATACGATTTCCACGTGGAAGTCCTGCTTATCCCCGCTCGATTCTCGGCTACACACTCGGTCCCATCGCGGCGGCTGAACTCAAGCTAACAGGAGTTTCAGAAATAACTTTGCAGCTTCCACATAAAATAACTTATTTATTTTCTACTAGTTTCGCTACACTGTAGCATCTTCAGGAACGTACAAAGAAAATATTCTTTTTTCACACATATATATATACTAGTCCAAGTTGGTGTGGGTTGGGTGGGTGGGGGGGGGGGGTAAACTGCCGCGCTGCCTGGGTGGGTGCGGTCAGAGTGGGTGAGAGTGGTTGACTGTGAGTAGCGGGGCTAGGGAAGGATTATGGAGGGACGGTTATTCGCAGGGGGGGTAGATGGCCGTAGGCGTCATTAGGGATGAGTTGTGGAATGTCCAGGAGAGGGGAATGGAAGGGAAAGAGGTGGTCTTATTGGTGGGAAAGTGGTGGTGGTCTTTCCATCTACCCCCCCCCCCCTGCGAATAACCGTCCCTCCATAATCCTTCCCTAGCCCCCGCTCAACCAGAACTATTTCTTATTCAATGGTAATTTCTACGAACAACCGGATGGTCTGGCTATGGGTTCCCCTCTGTCCCCACTCCTTGCAGAAATATTTATAGATCACCTAGAGAAGAAACTGTTTAACTGTAAACACCCCCTGTTGAACAAAGTGGAATACTGGTTTCGATACGTAGACGATATACTGTGCCTATGGACGGGAACCACAAGACAACTTAATAACTTCTTACACCTCCTCAATTCCCTAAACGACAACATTATATTCACACTGGAAGTGCAAGAAAATCAGAAAATTAGTTTCCTCGACCTTACCGTGTCCATTGAAAACGGAAAACATGCCTTTACCATCTTCCGTAAGCCAGCCTGCACAGAAAAAGTCATACACGCCTCATCTAAACACGCAATAAACCAAAAATTGGCAGCATTTCATAGCATGCTACACAGAGCACTCAGCATACCACTGTCTAACGATGAACTCACTAAAGAAATATCCCTCATCAAACAAATAGCTATCAATAACGGCTACACTGAGACATTAATTGACACATTATTAGACAAAAAACGAAAAAAGTTAGCCATAAAACAGTTTTACACTCCCCCTCCACCCACCGAAAAAGAAAAATGGCGACGTATTAGATATTTAGGTCCTACCTCCGGAAAAATAGGCAAACTCCTTAAGGACCTTAACATAAGACCGGCATATTACAGTGAAAACAAAATGAAGAACCTGCTCCCCAAAGTGAAGGACTCCACTAACAAGTTGGACCAAAGTGGGGTCTACAGCTTGGAGTGCGCGGCATCCTACATAGGACAAACGGGAAGGAGCCTCCGCGTCCGGGCAGCGGAACATCAGCGGGACTTCAGTACCAAAAAAGGGAATTCCCAATTTGCAGCTCACCTCATCAGCGCAGGCCACAACGCAGACTTCATACCAAAGCTACTACACAAAGAGGAGAAAGGAAAGAAGTTGGACATCAAGGAACAATTGGAGATCTTAACCGCCTTAAGGGAGAAGAAAACATTAACAAACGACCACCTCTTTCCCTTCCATTCCCCTCTCCTGGACATTCCACAACTCATCCCTAATGACGCCTACGGCCATCTACCCCCCCCTGTGAAAAACGTCCCTCCATAATCCTTCCCTAGCCCCGCTACTCACAGTCAACCACTCTCACCCACTCTGACCGCACCCACCCAGGCAGCGCGGCAGTTTACCCCCCCCCCACCCACCCAACCCACACCAACTTGGACTAGTATATATATATGTGTGAAAAAAGAATATTTTCTTTGTACGTTCCTGAAGATGCTACAGTGTAGCGAAACTAGTAGAAAATAAATAAGTTATTTTATGTGGAAGCTGCAAAGTTATTTCTGAAACTCCTGTTCGCAAAGGATTTCCACAAAGTCTCGGCCTCAACCATCAGTCACATGAACTCAAGCTATTGGTTGGTACGGCGTGTAGCTTTGGCATTGAGAATTGTGCGTCACGTTCAAATCGCCACTCCGTGCTTGCATTTACCGGACAAGAAGTACGCATTGGAGCAAGGTCGGGATTGCACCGTCATTTGCATCGAGATTGACCGATGGCGATCGGACGTATGAAGTCGGTAAACGAATAACGGGCCATTGGGGAGGACACGCTTTTATCGCTCCCATCAATTATTGTTTTTAGGCTGGGAGCCACTTGAGATACGAAGAGAACAGGCGAGACCAAGATTTTTAGAAAGATCCAGAACAAACGAGTTTGTAGCAATGGCACTAAAGGAATTATTATAATGACCCCACACTGTATTAACAGACCACAGAGGTAAAATAAGGGAGGTAGATTCCATTGTACAGATAGATACAAATACTCATTCTTTCCCTGAACAATCAGGAATGATAATAGCAGTAGGAAACCGAAGTCACTTTAAAAATATTAAAAATAATTAATTTACAAGTCGGAACAAAATTAAACAAAATTATTTCTTTTTTCCTTTTTTGGGTGGTGACCTAACACCCCCCGCCACACGCCCTTGCGGCGGCTTGCGGGGTATTATGTAGATGTAAACATTGCAAAGACATCAGGTATACTTGTAGGTGCATTTGTATGTTAGTAGGTAGTACTTCTCATTGACCCTTTGACCCGGCGGAAGGAATTCATGATGCACTATGCCATTAAAATCAATGAACACAGTGAGCATAACCTTCACGTTCGACCGCACTTGCCGAGCCTTTTTCGGTCTTTTACTTCATTCAGTGACTCCTGAGCAACTTCCATTCGCCGCTGTTTCTGTTCAAAA